>CM066985.1:121243517-121288517 GCA_033977485.1 Hydrangea macrophylla | reverse complement strand
TATAAATTTAATTCACACACACATACATTCGTTTGTTTTTTAAATATACTTTCATATTCATCACAAATATATAATAATAATAATTGATTTAATATACTGAATTCATAATAATAATAATAATAATAATAATAATAATAATAATAATAATAATACATATGTAAGAAATACTTTGCAACAATTTCATACTCATAATAAATATATAATAATAATATATATAAGAAATATTTTACAAAGTTAAAAGACAAATTGTAATTTACAAATATTACTAATACATCTACAATCATATTTTATTACATACACATTCCTATAAATTTAATTTTCACACACACACACACACACACACACACACACACACACACACATACACAATTCTATCTTACGCATAATAAATATATATGAAATACTTTGCAAACTTAAAAGACAAATTGTAATTTACAATTACTCATATCATTTCATACTCATAATAAATATATGATAATAATAGATTTAATAAATTTAATAAATTTGTTTTTGAAATTTTCAATTTCATATCATTCCCATAAAAAGGAAAAGAAAATAACAAATATTATTAGTTTTTTCAAAATATCATGTGTTATAATGTTAAAACTAAGTTATTACTTTTAAACAACACTAGTTTCAACTTTTTTTATATAAAGTTTATATGTAATTAAACAAAAAGAAAATGAAAAAGACAAAAGATGATAAGGTTTCAAAATATCATCTGTTATGATATTAAAAATAAGTTATTACTTTTAAACAATATTTTTCTCACCTTTATTGTTTAAATTAAGTTTATATGTAGTTGCATTATTTTGTGCATTGTTATACAATAAATTGTGGCAAACAAAATAAAAATTAAAGGAAAGAAATGCAAAAACAAACTGAAGTGAAAACGTACACTAAGGAAAGATTTAGAAACGGAAAAAAGGAAAAAAAAAAAAAAGAAAAGAAAAGAAAATATATTTGCTTAATTCCATCTAGGATTATTGAAGCTTTTACGGCTACAACTTTATTTTGTTAGTAGTACATATTCAATACATTTATGATTTAATGTTGTTTGATTTAATTTTTTTAGGATTTAGGATTATTTGATTTATTTATTTTTCACGTCACAAAACTATAAATGTATCAACGATAAATATATCTAATTTATTTTTCAAATTTGACGAACATGTGCATTACATGGGCCTCTATGAACATAGTCAGAAAGAGAATTTTATACCTTTTAACAACACACTTGTAGATAACCCTTTAAAAGAATTCTCAGTTAGTTAGAGTTGTGCTGAGTAAAGATATATACTCCGCATAACCAAAATTACTTTCTTAACATTTGATATGATCAACTCAGCTGGTAACGTATTACAAAATGGGTAATAACAGCAAGCCACAAATAAGATAATCACACAAAAAGAGACATATATTTCAGGAGGTTCGGCAATTTGCCTACGGAAGTGGATCACTCTTTATTATTGAGGGTATGTATACAACTCAAGCAGTACTATATATCTACTAGATATTAGTTCTTTTGTTCTTTCTATCTCTCTTTTCTCTGCTTCTCGATCTATGTTTTATGTAAGTCATTCGAACGGACTATGGTAGGCTATTTATGCACAAAATGTATCCGATCATTAAATGTAAATGCAGATGCTCGTGAATGAGAATAGGAACAAGGTGCAAGTGTTTTCAACCTTGTATTTATTGTGATAAGGACATCCACATACCTTTATTATTCACAACAATTTTACTTTTTTTGAAAGGAGAATAATTGTTGATTAATTCAATCAAACAGAGCTAGCTGTGGAAACCAAACTGAACAAGCGATACACCCAAAAAAGCCAAGGATCAAAAGCATGATCCATCCAAAAATTACAAAACAACAACAAAAGGTCTGCATTATTAACTGCTAATTCCTTGTAAAAACTTAAATATTCCTTTAGGCTTTTTTTGGTTCATAAATTTCATGAGGGAAAAGGGAGGGGAAAAGAAAACAATATGAAAAAATATTAGTTCCTTTTACCTTACGGACTGGATTAATTTTCCACCTTGATTTCTTTTCTCTATTTTTCCTCTCGAAATCCATAATCCAAACAAAGCCTTATTAATTAAAACTACTTTTTTGGATTTCTATGAAGCTTTAAATATTTGAGCCTCTTCGACAGTAGCATAATGCCAAGTGCAATTAAAATGCCTTGAAATTAACTTACGATGCCTTGCTATGAGTTGATATTTTGGGTCCTTGTGGGAATAAAAGGTTTTCTTGATTTTTTAGTAGTTTTTTTAAAAGTTGTTTAAGGTTTGTTAGTGACGTGGAAATTAGAGATTTTAAAGTTTTTTTAAGCTTCAATTTTCTGTTTTTAAATTAATCTATTTTTCAGCTTTTTGTAAAATTCAATTTTTGAAAGGTTGTAAAAGACTAATTTTTTCAATAATCTCAAATAAATGATTACTAAAAGAACTACATGGTAAATAAAGCTGTTCTATTTTCATTCAGGTAAATAAAGGAGAGAAATCTCTTCTCGCAATTGGGGCTTTTTAGTTTATTAAGAACATTTTCCAGACAGAAACAACAATATTATGTTAGAAAATTGTATTTTCTAATAAGAGTGAACAACATATTATTATCAATTATATTATAAGGACTATCAATTAAATGTGCTTATATTATGTTGTCTAATTGTAGGAAGCCCATGGACTTCTACTGGGTATGGGTTTAATGAGTGAATACCAAATACTGATCATGTTAGGAATAATGGGAACCCTAACATATCAGTATATAAAGACATATAAGTTATGGTCCCCAATATGTCAAATCATTATACTATTTTCTCCTCCATCCCATCAAGAGAAGGAACCCATTAAAGAACTCAAGAGATTTGACTGAGGAAGACATAACTGATCATCATCGTTCTCCTAAGGTTTGCTAATTGCTACAATGGATACATGTATGTATTCTAGCTAATTTATTATACCCTTAATAATCTAACATGATTTGATCCTAGGGTTGTGGTTTTATTACTTTAGGGCTCTACCATTTATAGATTATAAATCTAACAATTGGTATCAGAGCAAGTTATCATGTTGATTATTAAAAATTTTATGCAAGATATTTGGTTGATTCATAATACACTGGCCGATTGTTGTTTCGGAATGATGGTGCTTAATTATTTATTTGGCTGATTCATGAAACTTGATATTAAAATAATATGATCTAACAAGTCTGAGCAAGTCCAAATTCATGTTGAGAACTGGATTTGCGGGATAGCACATACCATATTGATTATCATCAAACCATGTGTCCATGGCAGACTGTATTATCATCAATTCATGTATATATATATATATATATATGTATATACGTGTGATCTAGATGTAGACACATGTCTCGATTTCTTAATGTTGTTTGACAAATTGGGAGTTTTGAATTTTGGGTGTGAGATGGATTCTGACTTTACCCACCTGTAGAGACGATTTGGTGATTTTAATGGTACCTTGTAGCAACAAAACTCTAGTTCTTGATTTGTCTTTACATTACTTTTAAGAATTTCATGTGGTTGTGTTCACAAATCGCATCATGAGAATAAATGGAATTAAAAAAAAAAAAAAAAAAAAAAAAGGGGAGGGGGGGGGGGGGGGGGGATTCAGATTTTTATTATTATTATTATTATTTTCATATGCTTAGAATAAAGTTAGAATGCTATATTTGGTCTAAGCAAGAGGAACTGTAAAATGTTATAACGATCAATGTTGATCTTGTATCTTAACAATTTAAACGTCATTATTTTTATTGTACTTTAGAATATTGGGTAATTGATAATATGAATTAAATTCTATAGTACCTTAAGAATTTGAAGAACTATTTTAGGCTCCAAAATATGTCTGATATTTCTAATAAATAAATTGAAATAATATGTTACCAAAGTAACCTCTGTTGTATAAAATTTATTTATTTTGAAATATTAAGATGGTATATCTGTTATTTATGCGATTGCTAATCGGCCCAAAGGAAAATTCTTAATTGGCCGAATGATGGGCATACATGTGGTGGTGAATATGTGACAATTATCAAAATAATTATCCATGTGGGCAATGAGTCGGCCCAAAGGAAGGCTATTGTCTGACAGGACTTATTGTCAGCATTTGATCACTACACGGGGAGTACTACTTACAGTTGATATTTCTGTCCAAAGACTAAATGTCAATGTTGTTCTAGGTATCCTGTGATGGGTCCACCATTAAGTAAATTATTTAATGTGTCATGCATGCATATATATATAAAGTATTTATGATATATTTATGTTATGACATGTTATTCATTGTGAGCATGTTATTGTATTTTATTTTGTTCTCTATTCAGTTTCTGCTACAGCTACAATGTTTCTGCTCAAGTTAGTGTTATCCCAATACTGAATGGGGGGAACTTTAAGGTCTGGGAAGAGAATGTGGAAATCGTTCTCGGATGTATGGATTTGGACCTTGCGCTAAGGACAGAACGACCCACTTCGACTACAGAAAACCAGAATGAGGTTAAAATTGAGAAGTGGGATCGTTCGAATCGCATGAGTCTGATGATTATTAAACGTTCCATTCCGGAAACATTTTGGGGTTCAATCACTGAGAGCACAAATGCTAAGAAGTTCCTCTCTGAATTACAACTATATTTTGCTAAAAATGAAAAGTAGGAAACGAGTACTGTTTTGGCTACTCTGATTTCCATGAGGTATAAAGAAAATGGGAACATAAGGGAGTACATTATGGAAATGTCTCATCTCAGTGGGAAACTCAAGGCACTAAAGTTAGAGCTGCCTGAGGACATGCTCGTGCACTTGGTTCTCATATCTCTTCCTGCACAATTCAGTCAATTTAAAGTGAATTACAATACCCAAAAGGACAAATGGACTCTTAATGAGCTCATATCTCACTGTGTGCAAGAAGAGGAAAGAATTCAGCGAGACAAGACTGAAAGTGCTCACTTAGCATCAACCTCTCAGAATAATAAAAGGAAGAGAGCTAAGGATGCTGCAAATGTGATACCTCAGCAGAAGAAACTAAAGAAGCAAAATGAGGAATTCCTTTGCTATTTCTGCAAGAAGAGAGGTCATTTGAAGAGAGACTGTCCCAAATACGTTGCTTGGCGTGCAAACAAGGGTAAGCTTCTCACTTTGGTTTGTTCTGAAGTTAATTTAGCTTCTGTACCTAAAGATACTTGGTGGGTAGATTCTGGTGCTACTACTCACATAAGTATGTCTATGCAGGGTTGCCTGTGGAGCCGGCCGCCAACTGATGCTGAAAGATTCATCTTTATGGGCGATGGCAAGAAAGTTACAGTAGAAGCTATAGGAAATTTTAGAATTTTATTAAAGACTGGTATTTATTTGGATTTGATTGAGACTTTTGTTGCACCGTCTTTTAGACGGATTTTAATTTCTATTTCTAATTTGGACAAATCTGGTTATGCTTGTTCTTTTAGAAATAATAAAGTTAGTCTATTTCAAGATTCAAAAATTATTGGTACCGGTTCTTTGATTGATAATCTGTATATACTTGACATTGTTACTTCCTATAATGAAATTCTGCATACTAATTCACGTGGTACAAAGAGAAAATTAATTGAGAATTCCGCCACCTTATGGCATAAGCGATTATGTCATATCTCTAAACAGAGAATTGAGAGTCTTGTGCATGACGGGATTCTTGGCCCCTTAGATTTGGCAGACTTTCAAGTCTGCATTGAGTGCATTAAGGGGAAACAGACAAATATAAGGAAATTAGGTGCAAACAGGTCTACAGACGTCTTAGAACTCATTCACACTTATATATGTGGTCCATTCCCTACAGCCAATTGGAATGGACAATAATATTTCATTACGTTCATAGACGACTACTCAAGTTATGGGTACCTATGTTTAATATATGAGAAGTCACAGTCCCTGGATGTTTTCAAGTCATTTAAAGCCGAAGTTGAACTTCAACTTGGCCAGAAAATTAAGGCTGTTAAATCTGACCGTGGTGGTGAATACTACGGTAGATATGACGGATCAAGTGAACAACATCTAGGACCCTTTGTTAAATTCCTAGAGGAATGCGGTATCGTCCCTCAATACACAATGCTAGGCAAACCTAGCATGAATGGTGTAGCTGAAAGACGAAACAGAACGCTTAAGGACATGGTAAGAAGTATGATTAGTCATTCTTCTTTGCCAGAATCACTCTGGGGAGAAGCTTTAAAGACTGTAGCATATATCCTCAACAGGGTTCCAAGTAAAGTAGTAACCAAAACCCCTTATGAATTATGGACTGGAAAGAAGCCTAGCATTAGGCATTTACATATTTGGGGTTGTCCAGCTGAGGCACGACCTTATAGGCCACATGACAAGAAATTGGACTCAAGAACAGTCAGTTGCTACTTTATTGGATACGCTGAACGCTCTCGGGGCTTTAAGTTTTATGATCCCACTACTAGGCCATTTTTTTAGACGGGAAATGCCAGATTTCTTGAGGAAGTTGAGTTTGTGGGGGGAGATAATGTTAGAGACATTGTCTTTGAAGAGGAATTTATTCCTAGTCATTTTGCTATTGACAATGTTCAGATTCCTATTCTTGACATTGTTCAAGATGCAAATTCAGATATTCAAGACAATGTACAAGAGCTCCCTGTGCAAAATGAAGAAATTATACCTAAAGTGCAAACTCAACAACCTCAAGAGGAGATGCCATTAAGAAGATCCATTAGGGAAAGGAGAAATGCGATTCCGGATGATTATATTGTATTCCTCCAAGAACATGAGTTTGACATAGGGATAGTGGAAGATGATCCAATCAACTTTCACCAAGCCAAACAAAGTTCTAATTCTCAAAAGTAGATTTATGCCATGAATGATGAGTCGAAATCTATGAAAGACAATGACGTTTGGGATCTTGTCGAATTGCCTGAAGGAACGAAGCCCATTGGTTGCAAATGGATATTTAAAACCAAGAGGGATTCAAAGGGCAATGTCGAGAGATATAAGGCTCGTCTAGTCGCCAAGGGTTTCACTCAAAGGGAAGGCATTGATTATAAAGAGACTTTCTCTCCGGTTTCATCGAAAGACTCTTTCAGGACAATAATGGCACTCGTGGCTCATTTTGATTTAGAGCTACATCAGATGGATGTTAAGACAGCGTTTCTCAATGGAAACATTGATGAGACGATTTATATGGTCCAGCCAGAAAACTTTGTATCCGGAGATCCAAAGTCTATGGTCTGCAAATTAAAGAAATCCATCTATGGTCTCAAGCAAGCTTCCCGTCAATGGTATCACAAGTTCTATCAAGTAATCACCTCGTACGGTTTTGAGGCGAATGTGGTTGATGACTATGTATATCACAAGTTCAGTGGGAGTAAGTATATCTTTTTGATTTTATATGTCGATGACATTCTACTAGCCTGCAGCGATATAAGCTTATTGCACGAAACCAAGAGCTTTCTCACTAAGAATTTTGAGATGAAAGATCTTGGGGACGCCTCTTTTGTATTAGGAATACAGACACTGCGAGATCGCTCTCAAGGTATCCTTGGGTTATCACAAAAGAGCTATATCGAAACATGAAAGGTTGTTCATCAGGAGATACACCTGTAGCTAAAGGAGACAAGTTCTGTCTCGGACAGTGCCCCAAGAATTACCTTGAAACTAAGGAGATGGAAAAGATTCCCTATGCATCAGCAGTAGGAAGTTTAATGTATGCTCAAGTATGTACGCGTCCAGATATTGCGTTCATAGTGGGAGTGTTGGGCAGATATTTGAGTAACCCAGGAATGGATCGTTGGAAAGCAGTCAAACGAGTTATGTGATATTTACAGAGAACAAATGGCTACATGCTCACGTATCGGAGATCAGATCTTTTGGAGATCATTGGGTATTCTGATTTCAATTTTGTTGGATGCCAAGACAGTAAGCGATCCACGTTAGGCTATGTTTACATGCTGGCTGGAGGAGCTATATCCTGGAAGAGTGCTAAGCAGACACTCATAGCTTCTTCGACCATGGCTGCGAAGTTCATAGCCTGT
The DNA here is from genome assembly GCA_033977485.1 of Hydrangea macrophylla. NCBI lineage: Eukaryota > Viridiplantae > Streptophyta > Magnoliopsida > Cornales > Hydrangeaceae > Hydrangea > Hydrangea macrophylla. The sequence continues at coordinate 121,280,473 of CM066985.1, read as the reverse complement.
TATTAGGCATCAAATCATGGGATATGGTTGCGAAACTTTGTCACTGGGCTGCGTGTGGTAGATGGCATTGAAAAGCCATTAAAGATATACTGTGACAATAAATCTACGGTGCTGTATTCCAATAACAACAGAAGCTCTACGAAGTCGAAGCATATTGATATCAAGTTTCTAGTTGTTAAGGAGAGAGTTTAGAGTGGTCAAATTTCTATAGAACATATAGGGACAAACTCCATGATTGCGGATCCGCTGACCAAGGGATTATCTCCTAAGGTCTTTCACGAGCACACTGCTCATATGGGTGTTAGGTTGTCTAATGATTCTTTGGTTTAGTGGGAGTTTACTTTGGAGGTTCTATATTTGACATTTATGTGGTTTTCATTTTCTGCAGAATAAAGTTGATGGTTTATGGTTTATCTCTGAATCTAATTATTTTTCTATATGCATTTTGCATTGTTTCGGATTGATCTCAATAAAGACTAAATTAGGACCAGTTGGAAATAGACATGCATGTTTGAGATCACATTGCATGTAATTTTCATGCTACTCATCCATACTTGATCTATGTCATTGAATGTGTTGGTATGTTGACCATTGAAGGTCTAGTTACGATTATGTGTAACGAAAGCTGCCTTGATCCCATATTAATATAGGAAATGGACCAGATTGAAACTAAAGTGAAGTCCAAAGATAAATAGCATACATGTGCGCGTATAAGGAATATGTAATATAATTGTTTCAAGAGTCGAATGTAGCCCAAGTGGGAGATTGTTAGGAAATTGTATTTTCTAATAAAAGTGGGCAACATATTATTATCAATTATATTATAAGGGCTATTAATTAAACGAGCTTATATTATGTGGTCTAATTGTAAGAAGCCCATGGACTTCTACTGGGTATGGGTTTAATGAGTGGATATCAAATACTGATCATGTTAGGAATAATGGGAACCCTAACATATCAGTATATAAAGACATATAGGTTATGGTTCCCAATATGTCAAATCATTATACTACTTCCTCCTCCATCCCATCAAGAGAAGGAACCCATTAAAGAATTCAAGAGATTTGACTGAGGAAGACATAACTGATCATCATCGTTCTCCTAAGGTTTGCTAATTGCTACAATGGATACAGGTATGTATTCTAATATATTATACCCTTAATAATCTAACATGATTTGATCCTAGGGTTGTGGTTTTATTACTTTAGGGCTCTACAATTTATAGATTATAAATCTAACATATTAATCATGCATTTATTTTATATTCATATAGCTCTGCCATGGTATTTAGTGTTGTTGGAATCCTCCTCTTATAAGGTGTCTTATGAGTGTGAGTTAGACTCAATGATTTTTCTATTAATGCCAACAAAATAGAACAAATGTGCTCTTTTCTTGTCATAGCTCAGCTTAATGACAAATCTCTCTTCAAAATAACAGTGCTGGTGCCCTGATGATGACTGTTGGATAACCCTCAAAATTTTCACATTCTAAGGGGTTTGTGAATACTAGAAATGGTTAAGTAGTTCATAATTAAACGGATTCAATAAAATCTTGTGTTTGGTAGAGACTTTTTTGTGCATGCGTGTAAAGTCCTTGTTCAACCTAAAATCACTCATAAAATTGGTTAAAGTCTTTATCAAATTAAAAACCAAATATAAATAAGAGTAAAACTGAACGCGGTCTTTATTTTGTATATTCTCAAACATGCCCTAAAACTCAAGATCAACAAGATATTATTACATAGCACAAAGATTGAACAGCAACAATAACTTTGTTATATGGTATAGTACTACTGTAACATTGAAATTTGAAACAAACTATTTTCCAGAAAAGAACTACTTCCAAGAAAGAGTTCCCAAAGTCTCAATGTTTTGAAATCATGCACTGCAGGAGCACCATATAAAGCTACTATACAATAAATTGATGTAAGACAAGTCAGCCAAATGCTTACTAACTATGGCAAATGGTTCATCCCCTAAGAAACTCAAGTCCAAAAGGCATTTGGATGAGAGGTAAATATCTAAATATATGTATCCACACATATATAGATACAAAATATATGTGGGCAGAGAGTGTTATAAGACTTCTGATTAATTATGACCATCAAATTTATGTCTCTTGTACAATTATAGAGCTCACACAAAAGCAAATGATTAATGGTCTCTTTGTCTAAGGAAATGAAATGAAAGCACTTAGGTTATGTGCTCTAGCTAGTTGTCACTGACCCTTATATAGTACGTTTATCAACTCTTTTTTGTTCATAGTTATCTCATTCATATGGCCTTGAAAGCAACACCAGAACAACCCACTTCACCATTACATGTGGTCCTCCTAATAATGTCAGCCTAAAGATGACAGGCTCAGCTAGAGGCATCAGAGAGAGAGAGAGAGAGAGAGAGAGAGAGAGAGAGAAGGGCGGCATGTGTATAAGGAAAGAAAATGTTACATTGGAAATTAAATAGGGGCCTTGATCCAATTAATGTGGATTGTACTATATATACCATTTAAAAAAAAATAAGATGACATCATTGAGAATAGATGTTTATATATGGCAACAGGTGATTGGCTAGGGTTTTCAAGTAGGTCTTGTGAATATCAGTGGCAAGGACAAGCACAAGCAAGTCTTTCTCGATCACTTAAGAGAGAGAGAGAGAGAGAGAGAGAGAGAGAGCTTTTAGGATTGCAAAGAAAAAGTAAATCAATAAGCACGCGTTGGAGAAAAGCCAACAACATATATATATATATATATATAAATATTCTCATATCAAGTAGACTTTGTAATACAAATGCTTACAAATATCTAAAAATATGTTTATGTGTATCATATATATGTTTGTGCATGTATATTAGAGGCTAGTATTGTGCTGATAAAAAAAAGAGTGTTGTGTTGAATTTTCTTTTTGAACGGCAGAAGCATTCTATTAATAGTATTGTGTTGAATTTTTTAAGTACTGACAAAAGGATCATTCTCAGTTCTCGCCTTTTTAAAATGACTGAAATAAAGTAATTTACAATGAGAATAGTGAAATAATTTAGTTTCATTTTTTTTCCTTAGCAAAATAGATTTGACTGAAATCAAGGAACCAAATACAAAATACAAACACAAATACAAATTTAATTAGTTTTGTTATTGGTAAAACGAATTTATCAGTGCCATCATTTCAAAACGCATTCTCGCAGAGATCTACAGGTGATTTTTCCCCCTACCAATTTCAAAATACATTCTTGCATAGACTTAAAGGTGATGCGGGACAAGATTTAACCTATAATATAATTTCAACATTATTGTTGAGAGAGAGAGAGAGATAATTTCTCTTTCATTCTCAATTGTTGGTATTTTTGGTGAATCAACAAGACAATTGAAGCCTACTTCTTAGTGATTTGTGTGAATTCAATAGTAGAGTATTGACTTTGATTTTGTTAAAATTAACTAATTCAAAAAGATTGTTCATCCCGTGCTTCTCGTATCAATAGATTAACAATTTTTCTCTCAAAACAAATTAAACATACAGGATATGACTAGGGACGGATCCAGAAATCTAGTTTAGGGGGGTGAAAACATACGGGGGTTCGGAGGCAGTGCCCGTGAAAGAAATTTTTTTGGCGTTTACTTATACATTTTTGATAATGAAATAACTATATAAGGAGAGAAAAATACAAACTATTTGAATCAACAAGGTATTGAGCAATTTGTAAACTAAATTCAGAATTTACATTTATAAATACACCAAACTTTTTCAAAAATTGCACATCAGTTTTTTTTAAAAAAAATTTAAGGGGGGGCAAACTTAATAATGTGGAAAAAAATTTAGGGGGGCAAGAACGTGTATTTACGAATAATACTAGTATAATTAAGTATTTTTTTCCAAATTTAAAAGGGGCGATCGTCCCCCTCGCGCCACCCTAGATCCATCCTTGGATATGGTATCATTTCTATACAGAAAAATAAAAAGAGAGATGGGATGGGCACTTTTTTTTTTTTTTAGGATAATTACATTTCAATCAATTCTTTGTATAAAATTTTAAAAAATTAGTCTATTACTTTTTAAAAATTCAAAACATATCATCAATTATAAAAAAAAAAATTTAAAAAGTCATCAACAAAATTATAAAAAAATATTAACTTTTGAATTATTATTTTGTGTTTTAGTCTATTTTATATTTCTAACGTTGTGAACTTGCACTAAAACGTTGTTGCTCTCAACGGTTGGGAGACTTGCTCCCAATGTTTGAAGAGTTGCACCTGACTTTGAAATGACTTGCTCCTTACGTTTCGAAAAATTGTTCCCAAACATTTTGTAGAAGAGTAATGTTACAGATACAACACATTGCACAACACAAAGCACAACATGACTTTAAATGCCTTGTACCCCGTGCTGTTTAAATTTTTCATATTTTTTTATGCACCACTTACATAGCAGAAGATACAGACATTTAAAGCCCTGTTGTGCTTTGTGATGTGCAATGTGTTGTGTCTGTAAAATTACTCTTTGTAGAATTACTCCAAACATTTGAAAGAGTTGTTCCACAATATCATATAAAATTTGACGACTTTTTTATTTAACCAAATATATATATATATATATATATATATTAATTTAGAAAAAATAATATACTCCACTAATTTTAAATTCTATACAAAAATAGGCTAAAAGTTAATTATCTTTTTATTTCTTTTCTTTTTATTGAAAGCGACATGGAGTCATCCAGTCAAAGGGGAATTGGATCACTGGGCAGTCCACATTGTATGATGCCCCTCTAAGGAGTGAAATAATTATTGTCCTTGACTAGGGTTGGACATGCCCACGTGGACCCTTGGGGCTTCAAGAATTTGTGTTTTGTGTATCTTCCCACAAGAAGTCACAGGCTATGACTATGAGAGCTCAACTCAAGAAAGCAACCCTAACCCACAAATTCTCTCACCCCTCTCTCTCTCTCTCTCTCTCTCTGACAGACACACACACACATTGAGGGAAGGAAATGGAATCCATGCAAGTTCTTGTGGAATAATTAATAGGGGGGAAAGTAGGGACTCTTGAAAAGATCGAAGATGGCCGGGGAAGAACTCCCTCTCTCTCTCTCTGGGGAAAAACTCTCTCTCTCTCTATATATACATATATATACATATATATATACATACATATAAATATATATATATATATATATGATACCACGTGAAGTGGCACAAGATCGTTTCTATCCACTCACTTCCCGCAACATAGCTACGGATTTCTATCTTTCCCTTTCATGGTCCAAGCACACAAGTGCCCAACTTTTTCTCTAAAGTTATGATGAAGAAACAAAGCTTTGTTCTTTGTCTGTTATAAAATTCCCTTTCCCTCCCTTCTCTCTCTCTCTCTCTCTCTCTCTCTCTCTCGCTCTCTCTCTCTCTCTCTTCCTTTCTTCAAGGAGGTAAATCCACAATTTCTCTCACTCACACTATCAGTATCCTTTACATATATATAACACTTGGATACCCACAAACACACTGTTAAAAATATTGACATATAGCTTACTAAGCTGTCTTTCTCAAGCAGCTGGCACTTTATAATCCAGAAAAGAACTCTCTCTTCCTGTCTCTCTCACCCACACAAAAACAAATACAAATATATTATGCATATGTCTCTCTCAAGTCACAATTCTTCCTTGCAGAGTTAAAAATATGGAAAAGTAGAGCTCTTTCAACAAGGTATATGTATGTGTCTTTCTCAAGCTCTAGTCCAATTCAAAACCTAGGCTTGTCAAGAGGTGCAACAATTAATAATATATACACAGACACATACATATAGATGTATTCCTCCAACAGCAATGGAAACAATCTCATCTCTTATACTCATCATGACCAAACACTTCCCCACATGTCTATTTTCAGTGAAAACAACCCCAGTCCCAGTCCCAATCCCAACCCCAACCCCAACCCCAACCCCAACCCCAAACAATTATATGACATTCCCTCCTCTCTTTTTTCCTTTCCTTCCCCTTACACTCACTATGACGAATACCCGATTTTCCTCCAATGCTTCCCTGACCTTTTTCTCCAACAACAACAACCCCATTTGACGACTAATCATGATGAACCTATAGAAGAGGACGAGGCAGTTATGACAATGGTGGATTCTGATAGAAATGGTCATGTTGATGGACTAAAAGGTGATTTCAATAAGAGATCATGTGGAAATGCGGCCACCGAGCAAATCCAAAGAAAGAGTAGATCTTCTAAGAAAGACAGGCACAGCAAGATCAACACAGCCCATGGACTTAGGGACCGAAGAATGAGATTGTCTCTTGAAGTTGCTCGCAAGTTTTTCGATCTTCAAGACATGCTAGGCTTTGATAAGGCTAGTAAAACTGTTGAATGGTTGCTGATCAAGTCAAAAATAGCGATCAAAGAGCTCTCCTTTGGCCTTAAACACAGCTCTAGTATTGGTGCACATAGTGGATCTTCCGTATCTGAATGTGAAGTGGTGTCTGGAATTGATAATGAGTTACCAAAGAGAAAGCCCTCAAATGGTGGCGTTTTAAAGGAGAAGAAGAAGAATAGGGTGTTGCACAAAAGTCCATTTCACCCTCTTGCACGAGAATCGAGGGAAAAGGCAAGGGCAAAGGCAAGGGAGAGGACAAAGAGAAAGCTTGATGAGTCAAAACTATGCTTAGAAGAAGTGAATCAAAACTTGAACCAATTAGGGTCTTGGAGTCCATATGAAGAATTGGGTAACCAAAGTCACAACATGATCAATCATTCCATCGAGGTTGAAGAACTGAGCTCTCAAGGACATCAAGGGGCTAGACAAGACATCGTTGGTGATTGCTTGGTGATTAATAGCAATTGGAGCCCTTCCATCATCTTCAATTATCAGCACAATACTGGAACATCCCAAGAGGTAATAATTAGTTACATTGCAAAAGTTTCCTGTTTTTAAAGAAAAATAGGTTCCTGATCAACAATGAAACTCACACACATGCACACACACATATAGTGTAATATACATCCAAGAAGTGATTTCATATGCACTGACCATTACCCATATGATAGTTTGCAGCATCAATCCACAGAGATTCAATTTTGTGGTAAAACATGGGAGGCTTACAACTATGTAAATCTACTCTAGCACGGGTGCCTGGACTGGATGACAATAGAAGAAGCTACGTTATATATGTATGTGTGTTTTACTCTTTCTAATTGGAATTGCACTATAGGCATATATCTTTCTGTGTACTGATTCTCTTGTGAACTACCTTGTCAATCAATGATTGCTATGGAATTTTCATCAATGGAAACTCTCTCTCTCTCTCTCTCTCTCTCTCTCTCTCTCTCTCTCTCTCTCACACACACACACACACACACACACACACACACACAGTTATTGTGGAATCTATTATGTCCTTGTGCACCATCAATCATTTCAATCTCTTATGCAACCTAAATGTCATCTTTCTTTGATCCACCAAAGAAGTGAGATAGCTTGCATTGCCCTTTGGGGATTACTGCTAAAAAAAAATCCGTTTTGATTCAATAAACTGTTCCAGTCATTGGTGAGCACATAAAAACTAGGGTATTAAAATGAAAAGAAAAGGGTAGGATAATGGATCTTTTAATGGTGATTCCTTAAAGTTCTTTCTTCAATGACTCATCACCCGTCTAGCAACAATATTAATTATCCGCTTTGGGCCTAAACACAAAGGACATCTCAGGACGTCACCCATCCTGATAATGATGTAGCAACAACACGCTAATTGCAGAGTTCTTTTTGAGTTTAGCTCTCTCACAACTTTAAAAGACCTTCTTGCAAGTAGATGGATGATTAAGCCTTATGAACTAGCTAGTCCATGATCTTCACCCTAGTTGATGTGGAACAAGAACATGGACTTGATACCTGACCTCTAGGAAGCAATGATACTTCTAAGAAGGATTTTGTCGGCAACTCCGATACGGACACGACATTTCTTGGACACTTTTCAATTTTTTAGGGTTTTGTCGTGTCGACATGGCGGTGTGGTGTTGTATCCGTGTCAGAGTGTCCGTGCTTCATAGCCTGACCTCACCTCATTCATCTTGGTCTTCCTACCTCGGGAATCTTGGCTCTTGGTCATTATACATAATCTCTCCTGGACTAATACACATTCACATTCATAAACTCCTTTTCAGTCTTTTAATTCTTTGACATTCCTTCGTTGGCCATGAAGTAGAGGTAGATCTGATCAGTTCTTATTTTCCACTTGATTTAACCCTTCAACTATGGACATGTATTCATCCAATTCTCCCCCATAAAAATAATGGTTGCGACATACTAAACTAGTTTGTGCTAGATAACCTAAAAGTACCCTTTTTTTAATTAATGTAGACTTCTTTTTTTTTTTTTTCATTTTTTTTTTGTCTTCCAGTGAATTATGAGGTCAATTGTCCATATATAGTTGATGAAATGACAGGGAATGGATGATATATACATCCACTATGGCTCATTTACACTTCATGATTTCAAGTTGAATTGGAACCTTAGATGGTGATGCTTTCAACATATGACGTCTTCTATATATCCTATAGCCAAATCATGCAAGTAAAATTTTAAGGTGTATTAATTAAATTTCTAGGGCTTGAGGAGAGTTTTCGTGCTTCATATTTGTCTCAGAAAGTCTATAAGTGATCATGAACAAAAGATCTTTTTCAAAACATGAAATGGGCCTTCAAGCTGAGGAACCCGCCACCCCTGGAAGGCCGAAAAAGATCACCCAAACAAAAAGCCTAAAAAAAAAAATCCATCCTGCAAAAAGGAGCCATGTCAAAAAATGGCTACTCCCAGAGCAACACAATGAAAAAAACCACAAAACTCCACAAAAGCCCAGAAATCAAGTGTAATGTAACCATGCTCTAAGCATTTATGATCTAAGGATCAAGTGCGAACCTCTTAAGGATGGACAAAGGGATGGACTACTTTTAGCGATGAAAATTTTCGTCGCTAAAAGCGACATTTTCGTCGCTAAAAGTGGTCCGTCCCTTAAGGTCCGCTGAAGATCCGGACTGTATATCTTGATTAATTAAGGAGTGCGAGTCAAATAAGACAACTAATTTGAGGCCCCAACCAATCACAAATGAATTTTAGGGTGTGATTTTCATTTTCAATGTTTGGCAACAACTAGAGATTGCACTGTAATAAATCTAAGCAACTTACTTGGAAAAATAGAAAATATTAACACTAATGGTAATGCCCTTGAAATTTCAGCAATGAGATAATGTGTACTAGCTTATGACACTCAAGGTTCTGATTTGACCTTCCTGGAATTTCTCTCTTGTTTTTATGCAATCATTTAGGTTGTGACTTGTGAGAAACGTTTCCCCATGAAAAATATTTGATAACATCCACCTGTGCAATTTCTCATCAAAATTATTCAAATATATTTTACCATAGAACTACAAGTGTTTCTGAATTTGAGCATTGTGATTTATTGGCTCATGACACCACATCATCAATATCACCTTTGTAGTGAATATTTTCTCTGAATCAAGACCGAGGAGACGAGTATGAACTTAGAATTGTCTCAGAATATCTTTGGAAATTAATTTGTAATACTCAGTTTTTGGATTGGTTAGCCAATTTCAACAGTTTTGCAGTTTCTGATTTTTCAATTTATTTTTTCTGAATATATGGCAAATGTGGTTCTGGATTCTGTTTTGATAGGAATTTCTTTTGAGTTTTGGTATAAGATTTCCTTTTACTATCTGTAGGATTCCCCTCTTGCCTTGTATCTCTTTTTTTGATCAATTTCAATCTCTTCAATACCAAACAAAAAAATAATACTAATAACCTAGGCATTTGATTAGGACATTGCACAATGATCCGATCATAGCGATCTCCTCATTGAGAATTGTATGTTTTGTAGCTTTTTCTCATTGTTTTTTTTTTCCCCTTGGTCTTCTAAGAAACCAGGGTTGAGGGTGTTATTATTGTCTTCAAGTTCCACAAAACTGTCAATCTTAATGCTCATCAACTACATGTTTGTTTTTGTGTGTGTGTGTGTGAACAGCAAATCAAAGAATTCATTAAAAACCAGCAGAAAGAGTACAATAACAAACCCCTACAAATAGCAGAACAGCCCCACACATTCCCCATTACAGACCTGACATTAACATAGACCTCAAACAAAATGAGTACCAATTAAAAAGGAGAAAACATTTTCAACAGCCCCACATAATTCAACAGCCTCATATCAGAATCACAAGCATATATCAACAATATGTTTCAGGTGTTATATGGTCCTTGCAATGTGGAATATTGTATACAGGAGGGGGTGTATAGTACCTTGGTGGTTTGTAATTGAAAGCTTTTGCTTGATCATCAATATATACTTTTGCCATTCAAAAAAAACAAAATGTTTTCACAACTTTATTTTTGAGATATAAGTACTCATCGAAACTAGACTTGTAACGCTCTAAGTGGTCCACTAGCCCAACAACTTGACAGGCCTGCCATATTGGCTCTTAAAGTGTTTAAGCTAAAGTTGTTAGTAGTAGTCCGCTTCGTTCTACATATATCAAACTATTATCCAATGTGGGACGGGATCTCACAATCTCCCCCCACTCAAAGATGCGGCGTCCTCGTCGCATTAGCCCCGTTCACCCCCTAGCTGGTCGATGTGAACGCAGATCATTGGTGACCACATAGCAACCCATAAACATGCATAAGGTATACTACCCCGGGGCCTCTACCCTTCTCCGGAGCCTCTACTCCTCTGCCACACCACCACGGTGCCCTTGAGGGACGAGGGTTGGCTTTGAAACCATTTGTAACGCTCCAAATGGTCCTCTAGCCCAACAACTTGATGGGTTTGCAACATTGACCCTTAAAATGCTTAAGTCCAAGTTATTAGTAGTAGCCTCGTTGGTTCTACATATATTAGACTAACATTTTATATTTATCTGATGTGGTACTGGATCTTACAAGAATCTTCACAAGACTAGTAAAAAAAATTGAGTCAACCAGTCACTATCTCATAATCAACTGCAACATAATGAAGTGCTTCTAATATCTTAAAAATGTAAGCTCCTACCTTGCTAGTTTCTGCATCGAAAATCCAAAATTATTGTCTCTTATTGTTGATTGTGGCTCATATTCTAGTGAGGGAGTTACACTAGAAACAGGGTCAAACGGGAAGGCCCTTGGGCCCATGACGGACTATTATAGGAATCTTACCATGTAATAGGGTTGTAGTAAATTTTTTTTTTTCCTTTGATCATTTATGTAATACTCTGTATTTTTTGATGTATGTTATATAAATGAATTTAGTATGATTGCCTTAATTGTTCTTGCAAAGCCCAAACCAACCGATTGGTTTGACCCCAACCAATCGATTGAACCCAACTCAATTGATTGGACTTAACCGTCTGTAACCAATCGATTGAATGGGTCTAAAGTTGGTCTCCAAGTTTGCGTGGGGTGATGACACCTACCCTTTCCCACTCTCTATATGCATGGGATATTTTCGTGTATTTAGTGGTTATTGACAGAAAAAAGGGAGAGGCAGAGAAAGAGAGAGATATTTTGATATATATATATACACACATACACACATACTTACACCACGTATATATATACACACACTGAAGAGGAAGGGAAAAAGAATGAAAAACTTTAGGAGAGAGAGAGAGAGGATTCCACCATTACAGCTCAAGCTCCAAACTTACCAAGCACACATCCTCTTCTACTTTGGTGAGTTTCAAACTCACCTAATAGCTTGGTTTTGGTGTTTTTATACGCTTAAAGGAAGGAAAAATGAACCAAATTGGGTTTATCAAATTTCAGGCCACCTCTGCCCAGTTCTAGGAAGAAGACACTGACCTAATCGATTGCAAGGGTTCCAATCGATTAAACCTAACCCAAACTATTGAAAAAGATTCAATCAATTAGAAGGGACCCAATCGATTGAAAAAAGTTTCAATCGATTGCCAGGGTGTTTTACCCAATCAATTGGTACTTATAGAACATTGATATTTCTTGTTACTTGTAGTATGAACTATTTAGTTGTTTAAATACTGCTTCATGCTTTCTATATGCAATATTGTTGTAATAAAGAGATAATGCGAAACTGTAATGAGATAACTTTAAGAGTAACAGGTTAAGATTTGTAACGTTAGGTAATGTATCAGTCATGAATCATTTTGGTTATCATTCATTTTATTCAGAGTAGTTAAGCCACATGGAAAATATCATGTATCAGTAGTAAGTGTAACACTAATTAGGTTTGGTAAGTTTTGGGATTCTTGCGTGGACGGGCGTTGGTTATCGTATGTCCTTAAGAGTAGTGGACTGTGCATATGTCCTTAAGAGTGGTGGACCAGAAGTGATCCATTCATATATCCTTAAGAGCGATGGACTGTGCATATGTCCTTAAGAGCAATGGACCGGGATCACCGGTAGATGTCAATAAGTCATGGCAATAAAATGATGTGTTTTTGCTCGAAGCATTGTGTCCCTGAATTGCGGTGGCATGTGCATATGTCCTTAAGAGTTGGGGACGGACTGACATGTTATCCATGACATGCGGTGAACCGTGAATATGTTCTTAAGAGCAGTGGACAGACCATCGGTACATCCAAGAGTAAGACTATGGAGTCTGTCCATCTATCAGTAGGATGTTGTTGGTACACGTATAACAAGACATTGATAATCGATTAGTGAGGAATTGAATAAGCGAAGATATAATTTTTTAGAGAACCTTGACGGGATGAGGAAGATTGTATTAAAAAATTGACTTAATACACTAGAAAAGAGGGGGGACATGAGATCTTACTCTTCAGCAAACTACCAAATACAAGTATGAAGTAAAACCAAAAACTGATCATCAACTACCTATATACATGATTGGCCAACCTAAAGTAGCAAAATAGAACAATATAATTAGTAGAACTGTAACTTATATCCTTGAATAACTTGTAATTACTTCCTAACTATGATAAAGATTATGGTATAACATCTCATCATGCTATTCACCAAATCCAGGCATGCAATCCATGCATCCATCCCATGAATCTATCTTTACGTCGGGACGCTGAATCCACGACTGAACCATCATCTATTCTATACATACCCAATCCATGTTCATACTCGTATCCATATTTCTATTCTCATCCGTATCCGTACATCGATATAAAAATACCAATTTGATATCCATAAGTCGATACCACATAACTAAGCTAGCAGGCCATACCGGTCGCTTACCTGGTGGTGTCCTCCTTCACACGATTCCTTGATAGGTTACTGGTTGTCTACACGGTACATCCCATCTGTAAACAATAGAAGTGGCACATCTGACGTCTTCTATGATGTGTATACCCTCACTGGTCGTCTACACGGTGAGAATACATTAGGGTACTAGTCGGACGTAATCGTCAACGGTACGCTGGACGTCTTCAACAGTGCACACGCATCACTGGACGTCTTCAACAGTGAGAGGCGTACTAGGAACTCTAACCGTCCCACGTCCATCCGGCTCGTCAGATGTTGATCCCATTTATCCAAAGTACACATCACATATGCCACATTGAGGCACAGTTCCCGATTCTCATCATATTCTCTTATCTCTTCATACTAATATCTCATGCATGCTGACCACATGTGTAATGCCCATGCTCAAGATACACGAATTAACAAATGCTCTGTATTTATCATATCTACTTTTTAACTGGTTGTTAACATGTTGGCGTGTTCCGTCTACTATATAGTTTAGCAATAGCAACATATAGCAGTTAAGCAGTTCATCTCGTTACAGTGTCGTATTATCTCTTAAATCAACAATATTGCACATTGAAGGCATGCATCAACATTTGAATAGCTAAACAGTTTATATCAAAATCTACAGGAAATGACAGTGCTCTATAAGTTCCAATCGATTGGGATAAAGATGGTCTCGATCGATTAAAGCATTTTTGATCGATTAAGGGAAGTGAGTTTCAAGCGATTGAAACCTTTTCGATCGATGAAGAAACAACAAGTTCGATCGATTGAAGTCCTTTCGATCGATCGAATGGTCGTCTTCTTGCTAGAATTGGGCAGAGACGCACTACATACCGGGGAGGCCTATGGGTCTATTATTACACATCTAAAACACATAAATCATCCCAGAATTATATCCTTGAGTGAGTCAATGGACTCACTTTGTCCCGGCATTCCGGTGACGATGTCCAAGCTCGGTGGCTACAGCTATGGGGATCCACATCCTCTCTTCTTTTCTCTTCTCTATTCTCTCTTCCTCTGTCTGTCTTCTGCTCCTTTTCTTCTCCTTCTTCCCATTCTCCTTTTCTCTCTATCCAAGACTTATATATGTATAACACACAGTCATATATATATATATAAAATACACATACGTACACACAAAGTCTCTCTCTCCCTAATCTCTCCCTGAACTGCCTAAACACCATATACACACATTATACACACACACACATATATATAGGCAAGAGGGAGGGGCAGGTGGCAGTTTCTGCGTATAAGGATCAGACCACTTTCGTTCGATCGATCGAAGTGAGTTCAATCGCTTGACAATATTTCAGTCAGGTTTGATTGATTGGAAGATGTTTGATCGCTTGAGAAAGGGTCACGTCACAAAATCAGGTCAGCAGAGTTTCAAGCGATCGAAGTACGTTCAATCGCTTGAAAAGGCTCAAGTTCAATCGATTAAGGAGACTTCGATCGATTGAGAAAGATTCTACACCAAGGGTTCACTCAAGCATACAGGTTTCTTATTTATATCACCATGCATCCGAAAATATAGGGTATTACAGTTTATGTCAGATTTAGTTTGGTTATTGTTGTCTCTTTACTGCTGTTATTTTAGAACTGTGTGGTGTGGACAATTGACTGACTTCACAAGTCACGACCTACAGATCCATAAAGGAATGTTATTTTCTCTATTTTTGCTGCTTTGGGGCGTGACAGGATTTTTGGTATCAGTGCCAGGTTGTACCTTTTGCTTACTAATTGTCTCACACCATTTGGTCCTTGAACCTTGAGATCCCTAAGAAATAATTCCTGAGATTAGTATGTAGTTCTGACACTAGATAGTTCTTTGTAGGTGATCATGGATCTAGGTTATCACAAGTTTGTCAATGATACGTTTGGAGGGCATGTGATCCATGGGGACACGGTTGAGTTGGCTACTTCGGAGTTTTATCATGAGCTGATACCAAAGACAGCCAACCGTTATGTAGATGAGGATTTATGGAAGGCACTTTAGGTAGATGGACAGACTTACCCGATGAAGATGCGCATGGACCTATATCATTATTGGCATACGGGTGACGATATAGAGTGAGATGGCTCTCTTGATCCAGAGTAATCTAGAGATCGATGCAATTTAGCTGCGAGCTATTATGGGGAGGTCCGACTTCTTTCCAGTACCTGCACCATTACTAGTACAGGTTTCGGTAGTAGCACCAGTGCTAGCACCTCAAAAGCAGCCTGATGTACCAGAGCTAACAGAGCTTGAGCCGATTCTGGAGGACTAGGATCCCGCAGAAGATGAGGATGGGGATTTGGACGCTAATGACGATGAGGATCCAGAAAAGGACCCAAAGGAGCCGGTCTTTGACGATATGAATATATTGGTTGGGGAGGACATTGTGGTTACAGAGGGTGACGTAGCAGAGGATGTCATAGTACCAAAGGAACCCGTAGGTGCTATAGCACAGATAGAAGTCGTCAGGGATACAGAGATGGCAACACAACCAGATCGGTTTATCATAGGAGAGGCTGAGCTAGTAGAGGCTATAGCAGTGGCCGAAGGACTTGCAGGTTTCTTGAGTAGTATTTCCCAGAAGATGGGAAGGGCCAACATGAGAAGAGCTTTTGAGTTTAGTCCAAGGGAGTTGGATAGTAAGAGAATACACGACCTAGTTTGATCAACTGTCACGTTTCACTCACCATACAGTTGACACGCCTTCGAGAAGGTCAAGAGATTCCATCAGGGGATCAGCCCTCATCTCCAACACATGATGAAGGATTAGTGAGATTTGCTATAAGCTTGGAAAAGGATGCATATCTAGCTCAAAGATAACAGATGAACCAACCGCTATCTCCCATAAACTTTAAACAAAGGAACTTCCCAGCCCCTCCTCCAAGAAATAACCAAGGTTGGAGACCTCATACCAACTTTCATGGGAATAAGCGAACCTGGGATGGGAAAAAGAAACCCCAACCTACCTTTTCTCGACCTCAACAATTTCAACAATGAGGACGACCCCCTCCGGCATCGCTCGCTACCCAGCGACAGAGCAATGAGGGATGTTTCAATTATAGAGCACCCGGATAAATTGCAAAATACTGCACAACTGCCAGGGCCAACCTCCGTACAGACCACTTCTGCTGCAACTGTAACAAGCCTGATCAATTAAGCAAGGACTGTCAAGCGCCTCGTGGAGGATATTATGGGGGTGCCTACTCAGGGATTACAGAGACCCCCAGATCAGGTCTAGATGAATGCCATCATTTTGGAAGAAGCTGGATTTAATGTCGAAGAAAAGCAAAATCTAGAAGGTACACTCATACTTTTTCATAGTTGAGTTAGAGCTTTATTTGATATTGTTGCTGCTCGTTCTTTTGTTGCTATTAGGATTGTACGCGATTTGGGTTTAATACCCCAGCTACTTGAGCCGACACTTAATGAAGTGTCACCATTGGAAGTGACCGTTGAGTTAGGTAAGGTGTGCAAGCATCGTCCCTTGACCCTAGAGGATAGGAATCTCCTGGACGTCTAGGTGGTATAGTCAATGTCTGAGTTCGACCTTATCTTAGGAATGGATTGGCTTAAGAAGTATGGTACCAACTTGGATTGCATTACTAGGACAATCATTTTTTCGATACCGGTTGTCCTTTGGTCAAATTTTAGTGTCAGTCATCAAGCGACATGTTTCTGACAAGTTGTTCAGCTACAATCGAGAATATCACTACGGAGCCTACTACCGACCAGATACCTGTCGTACGAGATTTTGAGGACATTCAAGATATCTCTAGACTCCCACTGAAGAATGAGATAGATTTCTGCATGGAACTAATACTTGGAACATTGTCAATTTCTAAGACTCCGTATCGAATGGTGCCAACTGAGATGTTGGAATTAAAGAAGCAAGTTCAGGAGCTCGAAGATTTAGATTTTATTTGCCTAAGTACGTCACCTTTGGGAGCACCTGTGCTGTTTGTGAAGAAGAAGGACGAGACACTTCGACTCTGTATTGACTACAAAGAATTAAATAAGGTTATGATCAAGAATAGATATCCACTTCCTCGGATAGATGGCATATTTGACCAATTGCAAGGATCAAGGATCTTTTCAGAGATTGATCTGCGTTCAAGATATCACCAATTGTTGGTTCAACCGAAGGATGTATCGAAGACTGCTTTCAAGACGAGATATGGGCACTATGAGTTTCTAGTGATGGCGCCTTTCGGATTAACTAATGCCCCAGCAGTACTCATGGACCTAATGAATAGAGTATTCATAGCCAATCTAGATCAATTCATTATAGTATTCATCGACGACATCATGATCTACTCCAAAGCGGAAGAGGAGCACAAAGAACATTTACGGGTGGCTTTGTAGACGCTCCGCGATAATCAATTATATGCAAAGTTTAGTAAATGAAAATTCTAGTTATAGGAAGTCAAATTCTTAGGACATATGATTTCTCAAGACTGTATTTTTATAGGCTCATCTAAGATTGAGGTAGTCTTAAGCTGGAATAGACCAACCAATGCCACGGAAGTTAGAAGCTTTCTTGGTCTAGTTGGTTATTACCCGAGATTTTATGAAAGTATTCTACAAGATTACGGGTCCCTCGACGAATCTGACAAGGAAAGAAATGAAGTACGAATGGACGGATAAATATGAGGGTACATTTCAGGAATTAAAAGAAAGATTAACTTCAGCGCCAGTGCTTGTAATACCCAGGAGCGGATAAAGATTTATTATCTATAGTGATGCATCGCACCAAGGACTTGGTTATGTGCTTACGCAAGATGAGAATGTCATTACATACGGATCAAGATAGTTAAAGCCACACGAGAAGGACTATCCTATGCACGACTTAGAATTGACTGTAGTAGTTTTTGCTCTGAGGATCTGGAGACACCACTTTTATGGAGAGAAGTTCGATTTGTTCTCAGATCATAAGAGTTTGAGATACCTGTTATCTCAGAAAGAGCTGAACATACATCAACAGAGAGGGATGTAGCTACTCAAGGACTACGACTTTTCTTTGCAATACCACCCAAGTAAATCAAATATTGTAGCTGATGCTTTGAGCTGTAGACCTTGGCTTTTGGTTGCCTCTATATTGATTCGAGAGTGGCAAGCTTTAAAAACTTTAACCCAATTTGACCTTTAACCAGTGAAATCAAGAGAATAACAACATCTTGGATGTCTCATCATATAACCGACTCTCATCAACTGCATTTTGGAAGCTCGACAATTAGATGAAGATTTGAAGAGATGGTTCACTAAGATGCCAGCAAAGACGGAGCATTAAGATGCAAGGGTAGACTTTGTGTGCCTAACGAGGATAATCTTAGGAAAGCGCACAAGTCAAGAATGACTGTTCACCCTGGAGGTATGAAGATGTACAAAGACTTGAAAAGGAAATTCTGGTTGGAAAGAATAAAGTAAGAAGTAGATGAGTAAATAGCTCAATGTCTTACTTGTAAACAAGTGAAGGTGGAACATCATAAACCACCTGGACTTCTACAACCACTACCGATTCCCCAATGGAAATGTGAATACAACCATGGATTTTGTGGTAGGTTTTCCAAGGTCTCAGCAAAACAACGATGCTATTTGGGTAATAGTGGATCGACTCACCAAGATGACACATTTCATTGCTTACAACATGACATACCTAATAGAACGCTTGGGCTGGATGTACCTATAATAAGTTATGTGACTATACAGTGTACCGGTTTCAATTGTGTTGGGCCGAGATTCGTGTTTTATTGCGGAGTTTTTAAAGAGCCTTCAGATAGCAATGGGAACTTCACTGAACTTGAGTTCAGCCTTTCATCTGCAGACTGACGGCCAGACAAAATGAGTCAACCAAGTGATGGAGGACATGCTTTGAACTTGTGTCATCGATTTCGAGAGTTCTTGAGAAACGTACCTACCACTGATCGAGTTTACCTACAACAATAGCTATCATACAAGCATAGGGATGGAACCGTTTGAAGCTTTGTATGGAAGACCCTACCAATCACCGTTGTGCTGGGCAGAAGTCAAAGATAATCAACTTCTTGGACTAAAGATGGTATGAGAAACCAACGAGAAGATTCAATTCGTGAGAGAAAAGATGAAGACAACATAGACTAGACACAAGAGCTATGCCGACAACCGCCATAAAGATTTGGAGTTTACAGTTGGAGATCATGTACTACTCAAGGTTTCACTAGTTCAGGGCATCGTGAGATTTGGTTAGAATTGAGGAAAGCTATCACCTTGATTCATCGGACCTTTCAGATTCTAGAACGTGTTGGCAAGGTCGCTTGTAGACTCGCTTTATCGCTGAAGATGTTAGGAGTACTCAATATTTTTCACATCTGTATGTTGAGGAAGTGTGCCCATAGTCTAATGCACAAGATCAATTTTGAGGATATTGAAGTCAACAACAATGCAACATTCAACGAAGGGCTGTTACGAATCTTAGATCGAGGAGTGAAGAAGCTAAGGAACAAGGAAATGCTATTGGTAAAGATTCAGTGGAAGCATCGCGACGAAGGGGAAGCTTTATAGGAACTAGAGTCAGAGATATAGGAGAAGTTTTCATTTGTGTTTTAACCCTACTTATTTCATATTTCTTAAAAGAAATCTTTTGATAAGTCGTGGATGATGTAATACCCTGTATTTGTTTTGTTTCCTTTGATCGTATATGTAATACCCTGTATTTTTGGATGTATGTTATATAAATGAGATTCAGTATGATTGCCTTAATTGTTCTTGCAAAGCCCAAATCAATCGATTGGACTTCATCCAATCGATTTCCAGGGGACCCCGACCATGGATCTGAACTTGGTCTCCAAGTTTGCGTGTGGTGATGACACCTTCCCTTTCTTACTCTCTATATACATGGAATATTTTCGTGCATTTGGGGGTTTTTGACAGAAGAAAGGAGAGAAAGATATATTTTGATATATATATATATTATCTCATATATAAATATATATACATATACACTTAAACCACATATACATATACATACACATACACACACATACACTGAAGAGGAAGAGAAGAAGAATCAGAAAAAGGGAAGAATAAGAAAAAATAGATGAAGGAGACTGAGAAAGAGAAGGAGGGAGAGAGAGGGTTCTACCATTAGAGCTCAAGCTCCAAGCTCACAAGCTCACCAAGCACACACCCTCTTCTACTTTGGTGAGTTTGAAACTCAGTGGCTTGGTTTTGGTATTGTTATAAGCTTAAAGGAAGGAAAAACTAACTAAAGTGGTTTCTCAAATTTCAGGCCACCTATGCCTAGTTCTGGGAAGAAGACCCTGACCCAATCGATTGGAAGGGTTAAAATTAATCAAACCTAAGACAATTGATTAAAGGAGTTTCAATCGATTGTCAGGGTCTTTAACCCAATTGATTGGACTCTCTCCCAATCGATTGGTACTTGCAGAACATTGATATTTCCTATTACTTGTACTATGAACTGTTTAGTTATTTAAATACTGCTTCATGCTTTCTATATGCGATACTATTGTAATAAAGAAATAATGTGGCACTGTAAAGAGATAACGTTAAGATTAGCAAGTTAAAATTTGTAACGCTAGTTAATGTATTAGTCATGAATAATTTTGGTTATTGTTCATTTTATTCAAAGTAGTTAGGCCACATGGGAAATGTCATTTATTCGTATTACGTGTAACAATAAGTAGGTTTGCTAAGTTTTATGATTCTTGTGTGGACGGGCGTGGTCATTCATATGTCCTTAAGAGCGGTGGACAGTGCATATGTCCTTAAGAATGGTGGACTGGATCTATTAGCCCCCTAATTAAGATAGAACTGTGATCCATTCATATATGCTTAAGAGTGGTGGACTGTTTATATGTCCTTAAGAGCGGTGGACCAAGATCACTAGTAGATGTTGATAAGTCATGGCAATAGAATGATGTCTTTGCTCAAAGCATTGCGTCCCTGAATTGCGATGAACTGTGCATATGTCCTTAAGACCTGGAGATGGACTAACATGGTGTCCATGACATGTGGAGGACTGTGAATATGTTCTTAAGAGCGGTGGATAGAGCATCAGTACATCCAAGAGTAATACTATCAAGTTTGTTCATCTATCGGTACGATGTTATTCGTATACGTATAACACGACATTGAATCGGTTAATGAGGAATTGGATAAGCGAAGATATAATTAGTAGAACTATAACTTATATCCTTGCATAACTTATAATTACTTCCTAATTAGGACACTTTTTAGTTTCTCATTCACTCAGTTTTCATTAACTAATTGTTTTTTATGTCTGGACATTCCCCGTCTTGCCTACCCTACCCTGTTTTTGATAATGTAGGAAGTGAACCCTACAAAGAAGGCATCTAATCGGAGGGCGATTATGTAGAGGGCGGTCTTGATGTAGTCACGTATGCCGGGGAAGACTACTATGCTAACGACTATGTTTACGCCAACTGAAGATTATAGGATAGAATGTAGTCTTCCTCTTTCTATTTACCAGACTTTATTCTACTTTTTTGTAATCAGATATGAGTTGCGTTAAGCCTTTAGTTTATTTCTATTCCGACTTGATGTAATAACTTAGTAATTTGAGATTGTGTTTATGTCAGATTTAGTTTGGTTATGGTTATCTCTTTACTTCTATTGTTTTAGAACTGTGTGGTGTGGACAATTGAGTGATTTCACCATTCACGGCCTACGGACCCAAAAAGGAATTTTGTTTTCTCAATTTTTGCTATTCTGGAGTGTGACAGTATATATGGTTATTGTTAGAATAATATTAGAATATTAGTCTAGATTCTTGTATTTATTGTACCGTACTATACTTCCTCTCTAGGTAGTACTACTGGTTGTACTACTAGCCTTTGTACTTTTTTTTTTCTTTTTGGACTCTTTCTTAGCCTATATAAAGGCTACACATTGTAATGTTCAACACATATCTCAATACAGTACAATTGTATTTCTCTCTCTCCCTCTCTCTCTCCTTAACTCTTAACAAGGTATCATAGCAGGTTCTTCTTGACTTGTCTCTCTTTCAGTCTTTCGCTTCGCCAGCGGGCGATGACTTTGCCGCTCAGCCGAACATCACTCTACAATCTTATCCTTTTCTCTATTTCTAGATCTTTAAAATTGAGCCTCTATTTTCCCTGTTTCTTTCTACCTTTATCACAAATAAATAAATTAAACTTCAGATTTGTATCTGTGTCTCTGTTGCGGCCAACTATGGCAAGCATACATGCAGCCTCAATACTCCGTCAACCATACCTATGGCCACGATTATTTGTTTTCCCTTTTTCCCCCTCTTTTGTTTTTCCCTGTTCATGTGAGTTGCTTTGGAATCCAAAGAATACCATTATCCAGTGTGGCAGCCCTCACTCACTCTCAATCTTGTTGCCTAACGTTTTGAAACACAAAGGCTATTGGTGTTGGGACCTTTACTCCAAATGTCTTCGTATGTCTCGTCATGTTGTCTTCTAGGAACACAAAATTTTCTCCTTTATGTCCTAATTTCATCTATCTCCTGCTAGTACTCTTTTCTACTTCACTGACCCCTAGGTAGATCTATTTCCAGACACACCTGACACAAGTTCTCACTTTGAATCAGCATCTTCACATGCCCCTTTACTCACATCTACAACTACAAACTCTTCATCTGATTCGTCCACCACAGTCTCGACTGAGCTTCCTGCTCTATCTGATGGGTCAGCACCAGACCCCGATCCTCTTCCTAGATATAACAACCAAATAAAACTCCTCCAAGTCATCTTCAGGATTACCATTGTTTTTCTACAATTCTCTCTCAACATGACGCCAATTCTAACCGTCTTTCGTAGAAAGCAATGGGTAATGAACTACATGCTCTAGACCAAAATCATACTTGGGATTTGGTAGACCTACCAAATGGCTAGAAGGCTATGGGATTGAAGTGGGTTTACAAAATCAAAACTCACTCTAACGGGTCTGTTGATCGCTATATGGCTCATCTAGTAGCCAAGGGATTCACGCAGGAATATGGGATCGATTATAAGGAGACTTTTGCTCTAGTTGCCCGTCTTACTTCATCACAGCTTAATTGCAGTTGTTGCGGATCACCGGTGGGAATTATTTCAGATGGATGCAAAACAATGCCTTTCTATATGGTGACCTCAGTGAAGCAATCTACATGCGGCTTCCTCTTGGTTATCAGTACCATTTTCACTAGGTTTGTAAACTTCGTCGGGCTCTCTATGGTCTTAAGCAAGCTCCTCGGGCTTGGTTCGCCAAATTCAGCACTATTGTTGGGGACTTTGGATTCACTTCTAGCCCACATGACTCTACCGTCTTCATTTTCAAATCAGACCATGGTACTCTTATTCTCCTCCTCTATGTGAATGACATGATTATCACCGAAGATGATACATCTGGAATGTTGGATCTCAAAACTTATCTCAGCCAACATGTTGAAATGAAAGATCTCGGGAAGCTTAACAATTTTCTGGGCCTTGAGATCACTTCCAATTATGATGGATGTTATCTCTCTTAAGCCAAACATACCTTTGACCTGCTTACACGGGCAGGACTTGCAGATAGCAAGACTAGCACCAGTCCTCTCGAGTCTAACTGTAGGCTCACTCCTATGGATGGTATACCCTTGGATAATCCTACTCTATATCGTCATCTAATTGGGAGTCTCGTTTATCTGACAGTTACCATACCTGATATCTTCTACGCTGTATATATTGTAAGTCAGTTTCTTTTTGCTCCTCATTCTCCTCATGATACAATAGCTCTCTGCATTCTCAGATACATCAATGCATGGGACCTTGTTTCATGGCCTCCACTTCTCTACTCACTCTTCCCTTGAGCTACGTGTCTACTCAAATGCAGATTGGGTAGGAGACTTGCTTCTTCCTGGATGACTCTCTCATCTCCTGGCATAGCAAGAAGCAAACTGTTGTTAGCCGATCTAGTACAGAAGCTGAATATAGTGCCCTTGCTGACGCTACTCAAGAACTTCTCTGGCTACGCTAGTTACTTGAGGACATGGGGGTCAATCATTACAACCGTCAGTTGTGATAATCAAAGTATCATTTAAATTGCTCACAATGATGTCTTCCTTGAATGTACTAAACACATTGAGGTTGACTATCATTTTGCAAGTCATCATCTCTTTTGTGGCACCATTCGACCAATCTCAGTCTCCTTTATCGATTAGACTACTGATGTATTCATCAAAGCTTGTCCACCAGGACGTCTTCAGGATTAGGTTTCCATACTCAAGTTGGTTTCCATTCTACCACCTTGAGTTTCAGGGGGGCGTTAGTAGGGGTGGCAGTTGGGTCGTGTCGGGTCATTATCGTGTCGGGTTAAATCGTGTCATTCTTAACATGGCATAATCGTGTCGGGTCATAATTATGTCGAGTCATACACGGGTCACCCGTTTAACCCGTCGAACCCGTGTAGGGTGTCATCGGTTTGGTTCAGTTCGGTTCGAATTTTTATTTTTGATTTTTGTTTTTTTTTTTCCATGTTTTGAAAACCAACCGAAGTGGTCAGTTCAGTCGATTTTTTCGACTTTTGGTCAATTTTTCCAATTTGGACTATCGAATTTTTTTTAGTTGTGGGTAATTTTTAGAAACCGACCGATTAGCTCGGTTTGGTTATTCAAAAAAAGCTAACCACCCTACTAAGAACACAAACAAGTCTTCCCATCAAATGTATCAATTATTAACACGTATTACATATCATCTTAAATACCAATGTACTACAAATATAACAAAATTCAACTATTATGAACTATTATAAACTTATTTGTTATTTTTTTATAACATTAGGTATTAATTATTATATATAGATTTACTTGTTTGGTAATCTTTTTTTTGGAGCAAAAAAAAAAATTTAGTTTATATTTTTTTTAAGTAAAAATAAACATTTTGTAATTCTTATTTATATTATTTGTATTTCAGATTCCAGATTATTAAAAATTATTTTTAGAACTAAAAAAATTGCCTCAACTGCGCCTAAATACTTAATTGGGTCAAACGGGTTAGAAGAGTTGACCCGCTTATACCCGTTTATTAATCATGTCAAACGGGTTGACTCGTTTATGACCCGTGCCCTTATACAGGTCACCCAATCCCGTTTATTTGCTTGTCGGGTCGAGAATTGCCACCCCTAGAACATGTTAGAATAATGTTAGAATATTAGTCTAGATTCTTGTATTTATTGTACTTTACTATACTTTATGTGTAGGTTCATTGTACTACTAGTACTTTTCCTTTCCTTTTCTGGAATTTGATATTTTCTCTCCAGAAACAATCCAATCAAATGCCCAAAAAAATGAAAAAAAAAATAAAAATAAAAATAAGAAAAATAAAAAGAAAGAAAGAGAAGTAATGTTAACAATTAGTGGTAACATTGACCTCAAAGGAGTGGCTTGAATTCTATATATGGTAGCACAAAAATGATGACCAAGAAAAGATTATGAAAAAAAAAAAGAAGCTGATTCCACTATCTTTAAGTTGTGTTTGGCATGTGATAGTGAAAGGGAAATGTCATGATAACAATACCTAGTTCCATTGACTTCTAAAAAACAGTACAAATTATCTAATAACTTGATGCTCTATGCTCTATATATGTCACTGATCAGTAACTATACAATGGTGAGACAAAAAGATGCACAAATTAGGTCCATCCAAAGAGTTTCAGATAAACAACATGCATATTAACAAACAATGCAAAAACAAAAGAAAAAAATAAACTAGAATCATATATACAAACTTTATATCATTTTTTTTTGGTTGGGTTCAACCTTTTTGTTGATGTAACATACTAACATACAACATTAATGATGATTTCCAAACAGAATGTGATGCTTGTGAGATAGATTCTTGCTGGAGTACATTATATGTACGTATCACATACGTGTCATTCGTGGAATCAGAACAAGCTTATCTGCTCGTAAAGGTCTATTGGGAAGGTGATAAAGAAAGCCAGACAAGAAATTAAAGTTGGAGCATGCCTTATCTAAAATAATTTGGATGATGATCACATCAAATTGTCACATTAGAGCTTAATGATTGTTAGAGTGAGAGCTAAAAAAAATTTAAGCTAAATGCTCAAAATTGAAAAGGACAGATATATATTGGCATTTAGGGTTGAAGGCAATACTATATAGGTGAGCAAAGGCAATAGTTGTTGCTCCTTTTTTTGCTTATCAAATATATACAATATTTTCTATTGCAGACTAAGCTCATGAAATTAATGGTTGGTCCATTTAGGGATATTAATGAAAATCCTCCTATTTGGGAAAATTTTAATAAGTGAAACAAAAATAGATGTATTTTCAAGACATAAAGAAATGCATAAGAAGAAACTTTAATGATATATATTTGATTACCCCAAATATACATATATATTTGGAAATATCTATATCTATATATATATATATATATATATACGGTGAGACTCTTAAACATATCCAGTGAGCAGGTTTATTTAGCTTAAAAGAGCCTGAAGGCACGCAGATCAGCGGAGCAGCGCCCTGGAGTTCTTTTAGGCTAAAAAACATGTTCACTGGATATGTTCACTCAACTCTGTTTACTTAAGAACCTGACCGTATATATATATATATTATACACATGTCAAGGCATATACTATTCATATGGGACACTTACATATTTAGCTTTGCGGCTAAAACCATGGTCAATCAGAGCAGCTTCCATGATGGATTCCAACTCTCTCTCTCTTTTTTTTCCTTTTAAATGTGACAATGAGGAGCAAATAGAGTAAAACCTGCAAGAGAATTTAGTTGGTTGATTCATTGTAATAAATGTTGTTTTAGGCAAGAAATAGAATAGCCAAAACTAATTAACCTAGTTATTGGGACTATTTAACATTAATTGTAAATAGATATCCCACACGCCACACTCAATCCATTTTTGTTGATTACTGCACTAAAGAATTAAAAAAAAAAAAACCATCTTTGTTTGGCAAAAACTTCTACACTCTGAAAATAGGCTACTTGTGTTGGATAAATGTGTTTTGGCCATGTTTAAGGGCTAATAAAAGTGGAACCCACTTAGATTTTGAGTGGAGTCTTTGTGGATTTGTGTTCTCCTTCACGAGGAGATGAAGTTTGGATATTCACATGTCCACAACTATTGATGGGTGAATAAGAAATTAATGCTCAAAGGTTGCCCCTTACAAGGAGTTGTTGAAATGAAAAAGGTTCACAATTTGCCTTGTCCCACATGAAAAATGCTACTTCATGTTTTGCGTTTGTGCCCCAAGGGGTACCCAGTTTTGTGGAAGGGGAAGGACCTAAAGCCCTTTGGGTTTACTCCACACGCGCGCGCCGCCGTCGTCCGTCCGACCGGCCGAGTCGAGTCGAGTCGTGGTTGCGGGTGCCCACAAAATATTTCTTTTTGGACCCCAGAATTTTCTAGAGTTGCAAAAGACCTTTGGAATTTCTTCACACTTAACATGTGACAGAAAGTGAAAAGTCCAAAGAGTTACAGAACTCCAAAAGGCTGTTGTTACAACCTTTGGAGTTTCTGAACTGATTTGGAATTAATCCACAGAGCTCTTCTTCATTTGGAGACACACACATAATATACAGTTCCTCTTCTGTCTATCAACTCATTCCCTGGTTTCTAGAGAGAGCACAAAGCATAGAAGTTTACTAGAACAGTTGTACACTGTGCTTGTACTACTGTTAGAAGCCGCTGTATCCTGGGAGACAGACGCCGACGACGATTTCCTCAAGCACACGGTGAGGCGGCGAATCTGTTTTAAGGAAACTGTGAAATATCACAGGCCTCGGTTTGATCAAAATTTCTGTTTATGTTTTTTGTTTACTAGCTATAATTTTATTTCCTACATAGGCAGTTTCGGTCTTTTGTATTACAGATTATATCTTGTACTTCTTCTACTTGTAATCCAGAATTTGTTTTTATCAATATAATTTTTCCAACAATCTTAAAAACAGATTCGGGTTTGGAAAAACATATTATTTTGGAAAACAGTTTTACAAAAAAAACTACTACTGTAATTCTTAGTTTCGACCCAAACGGTGCAGAATCAAGAAAAATTGTATTAGACAAAAAGTGTGCAGAATTGTGTTTTTCTTGGGACAACGTAAGCAGAATCGTTAAATTCCTTCTTTTTCCTAATAATAATTTGAAAACAAAATTTTGCTGCTATTAAAAATAAGAGGAGGAAAAGGCAAAATTATTAGTTTTAATTTCTTTTCTCCTTTGATTATTTTTCAGAAATGGCAAATGAGAATGTGAACCCTACTACAACCGACGGTGCTACTGGCTCCAACACCGTGGTGATTGGTTCGATCCCTGTAAAAGTTCCCTCAATCCAAACGGTTCCTGTGAACCACGGGGAGAATGTGAAGTGGGGTCGCTTCTAAAAGAATTTGAGAAAGGCGAAATTCTTTGATAAACATTCACTGAACCAGGCGAATGTTCAAGGCCAAAATGAACACAAGTGTAAGAACTAAACTATGTTTGGAAAACTCCTGTGTGAGGTCTGTCGGTTGTTTACACTAACGGCAATCAGTTCAAGACTACACGTTCACTGGTCAGCCAGTAAATCTGATAGATTATCACAAGGGAAGGTTCAAAGCCAACAGCTACCTGTTCTGTTGCAGGAGTAATCCGTTGTGCTCTCTCTCTCTTGTCGAGTCGTCTCACATCGTTTCAATTAATTCATTCGTGTGGGGGATTGTTGGATAAATATGTGTTTTAGCCATGTTTAAGGGCCAATAAAAGTGGGACCCACTTAGATTTTGAGTGGGGTCCTTGTGGATTTGTGTTATCCTCCTTGAGGAGATGAAGTTTGGATATTCACATGTCCAAAACGGAGATGAAGTTTGGATATTCACATGTCCAAAACGATTGATAGGTGAATAAGAAATTAATGCTCAAAGGTTGCCCCTTACAAGAAGTTGTTGAAATGAAAAAGGTTCACAACTTGCCTTGTCCCACATAGGAAAAATAGAAGTGGTCTTTAGTATATTTATAAGGTTACTCATGTTTTGGGTTTGGGCCCTTGGGGGTACTCAGTTTTGTGAAAGGGGGAGGACCTAACGCCCTTTGGGTTTACTCCACATGCGCGCGCGCGGGGGCTGGCCGTGCCGTGCCGAGCCGAGTCGGGTCGAGAGTCGAGTCGTGGTCGTGGTTGCGGGTGCGCACAAAATATTTCTTTTTGGACCCCAGAATTTTCCAGAGTTGCAAAAGACCTTCGGAATTTCTTCACACTTAACATGTGACAGAAAGTGAAAAGTCTAAAGAGTTACAGAACTCCAAAAGACTATTGTCACAACCTTTGGAGTTTCTGAACTGATTTGAAATTAATCTACAGATTTATTCCACTCTCTCCTCTATCTATATACTGAAGCTCTTCTTCATTTGGAGACACACACAAAATATACAGTTCCTCTTCTGTCTATCAACTCATTCCCTGGTTTGCTGAGAGAGCACAAAGCATAGAAGTTCGCTAGAACAGTTGTACACTGTGGTTGTACTACTGTTAGAAGCCGCTGTATCCTGGGAGACAGACGCTGACGACGATTTCCTCTAGCACATTCGGTGAGGCGGCGAATCTGTTTTAAGGAAACTATGAAATATTACAGGCCTCAGTTTGATCAAATTTTCTGTTTATGTTTTTCGTTTACTAGCTGTAATTTTATTTTCTACATAGGCAGTTTCAGTCTTTTGTATTATAGATTATATCTTGTACTTCTTCTACTTGTAATGCAGAATTTGTTTTTATCAATATAATTTTTCCAACAACTTGCACAGTAGATAAGGGGCTACTTGATTGTGTTTTTGTTTGGGTATGCTGTGACTGGGCTGATGTTCCTTTTGAGTTATTATTGTACTTTCGTGGGAATGCTTTTAATTTTGTGGGTTTATTTATTTTTTTTTTTTTATAGATGGCTCTAATAAAGGGTTAGCAAGATGTAAAGGGGTAACTGATCCAATGCTTTGAAAACCGAATCGTTTGTCGAACCGTAAAAATGACCAGGTCATGAGTTTAAGGTTTAACTATTGGGTCAACCGAAATTAAACCGTGTTGTCATAATTATTTAATAAATATTAATAATAATAATAAAAATAAAAAATATGCAAATTTTTTTTTTTAATTTCTGGATTTCCGGTTCAATTACCAATTTCACCAATTCAATCGCTGATTTTTTCTGGTTTTCATGAAATAGGCCGGTTTTTTAATTTTACCGATTAACCGGTTCAAACCGAACCGTTTCATGGACCAATTCACGGTTCAACCGACTGGTCCGGTCCGGATTTTAAAATAGTGAACTGATCTAAGGTGTCCGTTAGATTTTTTTGGGCATAACTGATGTAAAATGTAAACGGTGGCGCCTCTACCTCCTTTATTCAATAAATATAATAAAATTTGATGTTAAAAAAAAAAAAAAAAAGGTCAGATCAGTGCTCTGTTTTTTGTTATTTGTTTTTTTTTTTTTCCTGAGTCCCTAGTTATTCCCTCTGTTTTTATGTAATACGACAGTTTTTCTTTTGGTGGTAGTATGGTTCTAGGCATTCTTGGCTCTTTTAATAATATTGCTTTCTATTCCACACACACACACACACAAAAAAAAAGGTTTTCTTTTCTTGTTTCAGTTACCCAGAAAAAAAAAAAAAAAAAAAAAAAAAAATCTCACAGCTCACTTGAAAGTAGGAAGATAAATTTTATCAGGATCATATTCTGACTGAATAAAGATTCTTCAAATGTTTAGGTAGAATGACAAGATTAAAATGATTTTCAAGATTAAAATGATTGAGAATATTGCAATTCAGAAGTAACAAAAGGTTTCGGAATTATGACTTGTTGAGTAATATCAGAAGTCAAATCCTCAACAATTTTAAGATATTTCTTTGCTTCTTTCTTTTTTCTTGGTTACTAAATGTCATTTGCACCATTTTAAGTCTTGGTTTTACAATAGTCACTTTTTTTTGGTTATACTCCCTCCGTCCCGTAATAAGTGTCCACATTTTCTTTTTTAGATGTCCCACAATAAGTGTCCACTTTCCTAAATTGGTATATATTGTTTACTTACTTTCCAAAACTACCCTCATAATAAAGACAAAGAAGCATTTATTTGTGGTCCCAAAACAAACAAAAGTCAAAACACTCATCACATCTAAGGGTAAAATTGGAAAGAGACTCTTTAATGAACCAAAAAAATTAAAATAAAATAACTTTCTTAAACATTGTGCAAAAAGGAAG
Organism: Hydrangea macrophylla; assembly: GCA_033977485.1. Classification (NCBI taxonomy): domain Eukaryota; kingdom Viridiplantae; phylum Streptophyta; class Magnoliopsida; order Cornales; family Hydrangeaceae; genus Hydrangea; species Hydrangea macrophylla. The sequence continues at coordinate 121,249,018 of CM066985.1, read as the reverse complement.
TGGAGACGGAGGGAGCATCTTTTTTTGGCTTTTTTGAGGGGTAAAGCCGTAAAGTTATCAAGTCCCCCTTGATTAGGTGTACTTTTTCTCTTTTCCTATTAAATCTTCCTCGTGCCGTTGAGATTCTTCAAAAAAAAATTTTTATACTTATTCTTACTCTAAAACTGAGGACAATCTCTGTTTGTTTAATAGATATAGGGAGGGAAATGAAAGGAAAGTGAGTGGGAAAATTAATTTTTCTTTGTTTCATGAAGAAAACAGTGAATAAAGTAGGGCGAAAAATATAAGAGTGAAAATAAAATTAGAATTTTGAAAATTGCGAGTCACTGGGCTCCTCTTTTCTTGAGTGTTTACACGTTGTAAGATTTTTAAGTATTTAAGTTATTGTAGGTTAAACAAGGAGAAAATACAACAAATATTATGCCCTATGTAAATAGTTTTCCATCTTTAAATTCACAAATCAAAATGAACGTGAAGGAGGGGAAAAAAAAAAAAAAAAGAAATTACGACGGTTATATCAGTTTCAGGAGAAGAATTCATTATAAGAATTATTTTGCTGAATTGATATAACAATCAAGTTTGAATCCTATATTTATCCATCTATACCCCCTATTTTTAGGAAAAATCTCATCCACATAAACACAAATCCTAAATTTGTGAGTATGTTATTTTGCTGACGTGGTATCTCCATTACATTAAATATTTACTCAAAGTTTCAGGGAATTGGAAATCAATATCACACATACCTTTACATACACAGCTTTTTCAACAGCTTACCTTGTACTAGCTAGTGGTTACGTGAATTATCCAACAAATAGTCCTTTCTACATTCTAATCAATACTTGTGGTTGTGGACATATTCTGGGGCCAAACATGTTTGCACAAAATTCTAATTTAGACTTTAGACCTAACCCTAATCTGAGCCTTATCTTTTACAGGGGTCATGGGTGCTTTCAGTCGGTTGACCACTATCCAATGTAAATCTCCCTTCAATCAATGAATGTTGCCTTCCAAAAAAAAAAAAAAACCTAAGCCTTTTACTAAACCAGCTCTTCTTTGTATTGGGATATTAAGATTTTGAGTGAATTTAAATGGCTTCAGGTTTAATTGAGTCTATGTTGAATGATGATTTTTACTAAAAAAAAATAGGGAACTTTTTTTTGACAATGCCTCATATATATATATATATATATATATATATATATATATATATGTATGTATATTAACCTTTTTTTTTTTGACAATGCCTCAATGGATCAGACAAAAAGATCTGAAAGAATCAAAAAGGAAAAAGAAGGTGATTATTTAAAACAATGACCTTTAGAGGTGAAATGGTACCATCTGATATTGGAGACATTTTTTTATTTTCTATTTTTTTTCCGAGAAAAAAATTGGTGACATTTAACTCTACTGTACAAATTAAAATGGCAAAGGGTTTTAACCCAGTTGCCCACCGACCACTTTCGCCAGCGCCGAGCCCCTCCGGGCTCTCTCATGGCTTTTCGCCATGGGAGAGCTTGATTTTTCCACTTCTTATTTTTTTTTTAATTTTTTTTGGTGTCTCTTTGGGAGAGTTTGTCCCCTGTGGTGTGGAGTTTTGTCCCCTCTTTGTGGGGGTTTGTTTTGTGTAATTTTTTCCGTGTTTTTCTTGGTGTACGTGTCTCCGGTGAGATCCTTCGATTTCATGATTTTTGGGGCTTGATTTAGCTTTCTTTCTTTCAGATCTACCATCCTTTGTGTAGATCTGGAGTTTGAGGAGGTTTCTTGGTTGCAGACTCGATGGTTTAGGGGGGCGTTCCTCGTTGGTGGGTTGGTTTGGCAGTTTCTATTCAGCCCCAACTTAGTAGCAGTGCCACAATTCGAGATATCTTTGGACATAGAAGACAGCAGTGCGAATTTCAGAAGACTTTTCTGTGTTTGTTTTTCTAGTTCTTGTTTTTCTTCTTCTTGTCCCTCTAGACTTTGTTACTTTTCTTTCTTCTGATGCTGTACTGGTTCCACTTGAAAATCATTTGTTTGTTGAATGCAATGTTGTTTGGGTTATTTTTGCCACCAAAAAATGGAGACAGTGTTAATCTAATGTTTAGTTCAGCCAACTCAATGATCAAAATGGTGTTTAGTTAATCTGTTTCAAGGTTATGCAACTTTTCAAGTTATTGGTTGAACACACACACACATATATATATATAGGGTTCAGTGCGCACTGAGTAAGCGTACTGGGTGAACGCACTGAGATTTTAAGCCTAAAAAATCCGCGGAGCGCTCCACGGACCCACGCCACATCCTGCCGCCTCGCTGACACGCAGATTTTTTATACTTAAAAGTCCAATATGTTCACCCAATGCGCTAATCCAGTGCACATTGAAACCTAACTCTATATATATATATATATATATATTTATATATATGCTCTACTACTCGTTAGTTTTTTTTTTTTTTTTTTGGCTCAAACTAGCATTGATTAAAAAGGACACAAGGGTTGAAAGCACCCATGACCCCTGAAAAAGTGTCACACGGCTCCCATGTAAAGGGGTTATTTTCTATTTTTTTATTTTTCCATCCGGGAATGTTTTGTACCAACAAGGAATTGGTTTCGGGGGCCTTCCTTAAGGATCCGTTTGGGTGCCTTGATTGTTGTATCCTTTGTTTGGCCTTTTGGCTTATTCAATAAATAAGCTTGCTGTCCCAAAAAAAAAAAAAAAAAAAAATTCCATCTAAGCAAACAGGGCCTTGAGCACCCTTCAGAAATTAGGGTTAAATACATTTTGCTCCGGAATTAGACCTATTTTCACTTTACCCTAGTGGTTCAAAAGTAAACATTTAACCTCCTTGTAGTTTTGAACTAAAGTAAAACCACTAAAATTTCTTTTTGTCTATTTTTAATAGCAAAACGATTTTTATTGAATGAGCCGTAAAGGCCAAGAGAGCCGTAAAGGCCAAGAGAGATACAAAACCACCCCCCCCCCCCCCCCCCCCAAAAAAAAAGGAACTACAAAGAACATCAAGAAATCACCCCATGACAAACCATTCTACAGTTCCCAAAATAAGCATAGAAAAAATACAACCTCTCACAATACCCCAAAAACAAAACTGCTGCAGCAAAAAGCCCAAACCAAATGTAGCATGTAGCAGTCCAAAGCAAACTACTAAAATTTCTTCCAAAATAGTCCTACATGGAGATTAAGTGTTAAAATTAACCTCACATAGGAGAATTTATGTGCTAAAATTAACCCCAAATAAACAGTTACATAATACAAAATTAGCTACCAAAAGAGGTTTAAGTGTTAAAAATTAGCTACACATAGGCAGGTTAAATGGTAGTACTATCCCCAAATAAGGGAGTGATCCCAAAATTAAACTCACAAAGGTGGTTAAGTGGTAAAATTTTTGGTCAATTTAAGAATTTTTATAAATTTTGAGGGAAATATTAATAATTTCACATTAGTCCAAAATCATAGGGTTTAAGCGTCTACTTTTGAACCACATGGGATAAAATGAAAACAAACCTAACCACAATAGATTAAAATGAGTTTAACCCAAAAAATTATATGTGTATGTATATGAGCAAATGCATATATGTGGCAGATATTTTTTTAAAAAAAATAGATTAATTACCGATACACCCTCTGTACTTAGACCATTTTCAATTCGCCCCTTGTGCTTTATATCGTATCACTAATACCCTTATACTATGGATTAATATAAAATAGTTAGTAATTCCGTTAAATTTTTTTTTTTTTTTTTGAACGATTAGATTAAAATTTCATTAGTCAAAGAACCAAAGCTCCAATATATTACCACTTCTCTTGTGGTCGGATGACAAGGTCTTTGGGTGTTATACCCAGAGATCTTATATTCGAATCTCAAAGGAGTGGCTACTTACCACATTTATGATTTACTTGGCTTGTAGGGCGTTTAATGGATCATTGGAAATAGTCGAGATAAGCGCAAAGCCTGGACACCCAGAGTTATTAAATAAAAAAAAAAAGAGTGGGGGGGGGGGGGGGTGGTGGTGGTTTGTACAAAATGATCTCCTGAAGTGGCCAAAAAAAAGAGCAATGCTAGGGGCACTAACAACTTTCACTAACACTTACTAACACACTCTATCTCTCTCCTAGTGGTACTGCGGGACCCACTGCGGACCCCACAGTACCACTAGGAGAGAGATAGAGTGTGTTAGTAAGTGTTAGTGAAAGTTATTAGTGCCCCAAATATTACTCAAAAAAAAACCCATAAGAAACACAAGCCCTGGCCAGGATCCAATTGAAACAAACATGTAAGAAATTTCAAGAGGGACCAGCGAAACAAACCCCCACAGCTAAGCAATTCCGTTAAATTAACGGAATAATAAAAAGATTGTTGAGTGGAGTATTTATTACTTTGATCTCCTGTGGTAAACAAATTTTTAATTTGACTCCTTGTAGTTTCAAATGGGTCGCTAAAATCTATTGTGGACCGTTTGGTAATTACTTTTTCTTGTACTCCGTACAATAAAATCCCAAAAACTACAAATGTTATAAGTTGTCCAAATTAGCATTTGACTCATTACAATTACAGAGACTTTTTCACTAAATAATTTATTTTAACTTTTAAAGTTCATAATTATTAACAAACTCCAAAAGTTATTGCCAAATATGACTTATGGCTGTTAATGTTTAATAAAATTACCAACTGTTTTACTTTACTCTAAAGTGTAAGAGCATTAGTATTACAATTTAAAGTATAAGGGGCAAAGTAAAAAAAAATATATAAAAAAAGGAAGTTGATACGCACGGTATTTAACCCTATATATACATATATATATATATATATATATAAAGCTCATGACTTAATTGGCGTTTCTTGCGCTCAACTACTAGTAAAAAGTTAAATGGAAACAGAAGAACAGGTTGGACGTATGGCCTAACCCACATGGTCCCCATATCTAATAAGTGGTTCAGATTAGGGTTTAGACCTCTGGGGCTTTTCCAGGTACATCTAGGGAGGGAGGGAGAGAGAGAGAGAGAGTGAACAAAACATTTTAACTTTTTCTTCAGCCATTAAAGATTTGCAGCCGATTCTTGAATACTTCTGTGATTAATTTCTGCTAGAGGCAAGCCTCGCATGATTAATCATCTTTCTCTCTCTCAACTCTCAAGCCCAGTTTTATTCTCTTTCTAATTCCTTTTTATTTTTGTAGATATTTTTCTTTCTGTTTCTTTCTATTATCTGTTGGGTTTGCCCATCAAAAAAACAAAAAAAAGAAAAAAACCTAGATATGTACGCTCACAGTAAAGATTTGGGCACAAACACTCCACAAATAAATTACACTAACACCAGTAAGAGACTATAATATGATAGAATTGATACATTTTTATCTCTTATGTGACAAAAAAACTCTGCCATGATAATCTGCCACTAGTGTTAGTATAATTTATTTGTAGAGTATTGTGCCCGAATCTTTACTCATATTCTCAAGCTTCAAATTCAACCATTTTGAGCATTCAAAATTAAAAATAACT